>CASGHU020000014.1:0-45289 GCA_949320105.2 Crepidodera aurea | reverse complement strand
ATTTTTGCAAGATTATCAAGTGTTCTGTTTCTATACTAAATTTATTTATTTTGTTATGTCATTTTGATAAGTCGTACAAAAACTACGCTAAATCTGCCGAATCTAACATGAAAGCAGATCCTAAAAAATTTTGGGCTTTTGTCAATAGCAAAAAAGGATCAACGAATATTTCTGACAGAATGACGTACAATGGCCAAACACTTAATAGTCCCACAGATATACTTAACGGCTTTTCCGATTATTTTGCAAAATCTTTCTCAGTTAGCACACCTCTTGTCTCCCATGATGACTCATTGACCTCACATGTTTTAAATATTGCGTCTTTTCTGGAAAATGAAGTCCTTATAGCCTTAAAACAATTTACGAATAAAATGACAACAGGACCTGATTTTATTCCGGCTTTTATTTTGAAAGATTGTGCGCCTGTACTTGCTCTGCCTTTAACAATATTGCTTAACACATGCCTTAAGACTTGCACTGTTCCTAACATCTGGAAGTTATCGAAAGTTATACCTATCTACAAGCATGGCGACAAATTTGATATTGGCAACTTTCGGCCTATCTCAATTAATTGTAACTTTTGTAAGGTATTCGAAATTCTGTTATACAATAGAATGTATGGTCACTTAAGTAACTGTATAATTATAAATCAACATGGGTTCGTAAAGGGTCGCCTACTATCACCAATTTGGCAAATATAACTCAGTTTATTGCTGAAAGCATTGATGGGCGGTCGCAAACTGACGTTGTGTACACCGACTTTTCCAAAGCGTTCGACAGACTAGACCACGGAATTCTTTTAAAAAAACTATCTCGGTATGGATTATCGGCACCTCTGATTAAATTATTTAGCTCCTATTTAAGTAGCAGACGGCAGTTTGTGGTCTTTAATGGTTACAAGTCCGTCGAACACTTAGTAACATCCGGAGTTCCTCAGGGAAGTAATCTGGGCCCTCTATTATTTAATGTTTTCATCAATGATATAGTTGATGACCTTGACGTTAACTATTTACTGTATGCTGATGACTTAAAATTATTTTGCCATATTGATGATATAAGTTATTGTGTTTCACTTTCAGCTAACTTACGACGTGTTGAGGTGAGGTGTATAAGTAATAAATTGTCACTTAACACTGATAAATGTAAGGTAATGACATTTTCTCTTAAAACTGACAAGATTTTACATCACTATGAAATTAATAATTCTGTTCTTGAGCGCCCGACGACATTTGTTGATTTGGGTGTCACTTTTGACTCCAAACTTTCGTTCGTTCCTCATATTGAGGCTGCTTATTCGTCTGCTAACAAAATGTATGGTTTCTTAGCTCGAAACTCGCGTGACTTCACTGATCAGGATACTTTAAAGGTGCTGTACTATGCCTATGTTAGATCTAAAATTGAGTACGCGGATGTTATCTGGAGTCCATTTTATGACGTACACATTCAGAAACTTGAATCAATTCAACGGAGATTTCTGAAGCTCCTTTCTTACAAAATGGACGCTATTTATCCTCCTACTGGAGTTCTTAATAGTACGCTTTAAATGAGACATTGTGTGGATAGCTTAAGTTCTCGCCGTGACTGTCACCTATTGATATTCTTGTTTAAACTCGTAAATAATAAAATCAGCGACCCCAATTTTCTTCAAAAACTGAGGTTTAATATCCCGAAATTAGCTTCTAGAGTTGACAATACATTTTACCTTCCTACCCCTCGTACAAATATTTTAAAATTTTCGCCACTTTAAAGGATGTGTTCAATTTGTAATACTGTAAATTACTAGCTTGATATTTTCCACTGTCGTATATCTGCGATTAATGCACTTTTCTTTGAAAAATGATATTCTTGTTAAATAATATAGGTATATTCCTGTTCTGTAGTTGGGTTTGTCCTGTTTGAACAGTGTAACAATAAATAAATAAATAAATAGGTAACGGCTTTCGATAGGAAAGCCGAAACGTCAATTAAAAACGTTTTTAACAACTAAGTGGTTTTAATCCAGTGAAGAGAGAGACAGAGAGAGAGAGAAATTAAAATACAAACCGCTATGAGCTTCCGAAATGAATTATATTTTTATTAAACAAAACAATTTGAATTCAACTTAAACAAATCAAATCATACTTTTAACATTTACTTACATACAGGGTGATCAAATACCCTATGTATTTAAGTATCCATATTTTTGCATTTTTACACATTTACATGTTTTTTCATGCAGGGTGATTCCCTCAAGCAGAAAATATTTCCAAACTTTTTTCAATTTTTCAGGGTGATTCCCTCAAGCGGAAAATATTCCCATACTTTTTCAATTTTTAAAGGGCAAATCCCTTAAGCGGAAAATATTCCCAAACTTTTTTCAATTTTTACAGGGTGATTCCCTCAAGCGGAAAACATTCCCAAACTTTTTTCAATTTTTACAGGGTGATCGCATACACTTGGGATTTTTTGCCCATTTTCGTTCAAGGATTCATGTACCATTTTAATATTCATTTGTATGGAGTTATTTTAAGTTGAGGTCGTCGTTATAGAGAGAGAGCGAGGGAATAGATCTGGGATATTTCCGCTAGCAGATCAGAGGAAAAGCCAACGCCTATAGCTGCAATTTTTGCATATGATATTAAGATTTTGGCATGTTTTGTTTTTTTTTTAAATAGTAAACATGGATCGGTGTTGCCTAATCACGAATCTTTCTTTTCAACTACATTTTTAAAACTTTGCGCCCGAAACGGCTAGGATTCTAATATCCAACTACATTTTTAAAACTTTGCGCCCGCAACGGCGAAATATTTTAATTAAACTTACATATCAAACTAGACGGTGATAGCCCAAACTACTCAAATTTTTTTTTTATTTATATTATAACTTTCTTTACTTCTCTTTTTAGCTGATGGCATCAAGCTGTGTCATAAATCTCAAGTAGATTTTTCAGAATGTGTCGGAAAAAATATGAGAGGCGGCCTAGAGGCATTTGCATTTGGTAAGTTTTTTTCAACTACCTGGTCACTCAATAAGTTAGTAGGTTGACATACGATTTTTAGGAAGTAATAACCTTCAAATGATATGTGTCCAAATTTCATGACCATTTGAAGTTTATAGATGTGCTACCATCTATGGTAAGAAGAGAGTATTGACATTAAATTTTGACTGAATCTAGTCAAGATGTCACTCTCTTCTTTTTTATCCCTTTCAGAGATTAATACAAAGTGAGTAAACCAGTAAGGAATTTTAATTTATTAGATTCGACATCCTAAGACCGGTTTCTGTCTTTCGACTTCATCAGTTAGGCTTTTCGAATCCAATAAATAAAATTCCAAACTCGTACAAGTCAATAGCTATATCCGCTATAAGATAACATTTTTAGATGTGCTACCATCTATGGTTTACTGGTTTACTCACTTTGTATTAATCTCTGAAAGGGATAAAAAAGAAGAGAGTGACATCTTGACTAGATTCAGTCAAAATTTAATGTCAATACTCTCTTCTTACCATAGATGGTAGCACATCTAAAAATGTTATCTTATAGCGGATATAGCTATTGACTTGTACGAGTTTGGAATTTTATTTATTGGATTCGAAAAGCCTAACTGATGAAGTCGAAAGACAGAAACCGGTCTTAGGATGTCGAATCTAATAAATTAAAATTCCTTACTGGTTTACTCAATTTGAAGTTTAGTTTACAAGTTACACTGATTTTAGTGACGCTACTTTTGACATTTTCAAAACAATGGAATAATCTGAATATCATTTGTCGAACGGAAAAAATATAGTTCAATTGAAGCAATTGCTTGACAAGTGTTACTCAGACTCTGCTCCATCGAGACAAATACGCGATAAAGTTTTGGCCCCGTATTTTAGGAAGTGCATGGTATTTTACTCATTTGTTACCATAAGCATTGTATAAGGATTATATAGTAGTATCACGCTTTAGTTAAAAAGTGTTTGATGCAATCTCGAGCTGCATCTATTGACGTTCTATATGAAGTTATCAATTTATAATGCTGAACAGATACTCCCTCTATATCTTCTTTCACATTGCCTTTACCAAGTTAGTTCCTTCAGCTATTAAAGTTGCTGTCTGTAATATTGCAGTTACGTATTTAATAATAAACATCTGTTGAATAGATATTACATTTTCAAAATTCAATCAGGATTTTCTACAAAACTGTGTGATTCGTCATCTTTATTTACTAATAAGAATAAAATTTATGATATGATGTGCTATATCAATTCTGTTTAATCATATTGAAATATACATTTTTATTTTAAAAATAGTGATTATTTATTTATATAAATTAGAAATTATTATTTTTTAAATAAAGATAAAAATACATTTTATAAGGTACATGGGCGGATCCAGAGGGGGTCTTTTTTTATTAAAAATTAGACTTTTTTAATTTAAATTCGTATAAAACCGAAATAAATATTTTGCATTGAAAAAATTACAGCTTATTTAAAACACAAAGAAGAATGTTTTCACCAAGTTTCATAAAAAAAATTATTTTTGCGGGAGATAAAAATTAAAAACTAAAAAAGCGGTTTTTAATGATTTTCTCAATAATTTTGAAGTTATGTTGAAAAATGATTAATACAAAAGTTTTACATTAAACTATTTTCGATAGGATGCATGTTTCAGCCACAAATCGTAAAAACCAATATCCAACCCTCAAGTTGTATATTTAGCTACCTCCACCCCCTTCCAGAACTTTTAATTTGTCCAATTTATTTTTTTTAATTTACTTATAATTTTCCCTACATTTTCCGACCATCCACATACTGCTAAGAATTTTTTTATGAATTCGAGTATTTAAAATCGGTTTGGACTTGGTCTACAAACATCATTCAAAGCCAACGAAAATTTATTGATTAGTTTTTATTATTGGGCAGGGCATCAGATTCTGGTGACCTTCAATTAACAACGCAAATCTATTCAAAACTATTTATTAACCCTATAAACAGGAAAATTCCACTGAAACTCAGGTTGTCTTGGTGCGTCTAGTTCTTGATGACAGCGTTGCCAAATAGGTTTTACCTATTTACTTTCAAAACTTTGGAGGATTACTCACGACTTTAAAATATCAATAGCAAGACAGTTTTTTTAAATATAATAAACTAATATCTGTCTAACCAGCATCAGATAAAAAAGATTAAAGTTGTTTAGTATCAAACAACAACATATAATAATTTATTAATTTTACCAGAAAATAAAATACTAAGAAATAAAAAATAAATTATTTTATACTTTACTTACAAAATTACTTACAGACTAGTAAAATACTCACAAACTGGCAACCCTGGTTTCTCGGGAGATAATTAAATATTTTGGGCCTTCAATTTCATACGTCTTCCAATTCCCTTTCGTTGTAACTAAATAAGACATTAACAAAAGAGAAGCAGAAATGAAAAAGAAGATTTCAAATTATAATTTCACTCAAGCAACGACATGACCTAAAGACATGACTTGTGTCCACTTGGAGTGCTGCCATCTCCAGTGCGTTCACATAAGTCGACTTATAAAAGTCCGTAGAGCGATACTACTATATAATCTTTATACAATGCCATAAGAAAGGAAAAAACATCAATATCAAATAGTAATATGGCATTACTGGATTTATTGTTGCGTTTGAAGGAAGAAATTAAAGAATAACGACCCCAAAGCGCTCATTCACCAGTACGATGCACCGTAGTTTTCGGTGTGAAATTTTCTTACCGAATACCACTATAGCTTCAATTAAAAACAGAAAAATTTTTCTCGATCACGAATATTTTTTAGATAATTTACAAAATACTCGTGTTCTCGAAAAAATTTCCAGTAATAATCACAATAATCACACAACATCTTCACTTGTTACACAGGGTGTTTGCCGATGGCGTGCCAATAGTCTAGTTTTCAAATAGCAATAACTTAATTTTTTCAAATGGGATATTTTTCTTAATTAATAATTGACGTTAAGTGACAAATAACATATTTTACACAATTTTTAATAAGAAATCAAGTTACCTATGAAAATGACAGTAGGTATATTTTGTTATGGCATTAATTGTCAACATAAAATTTTGTATTGTATCACGTCTACTATATTTAATCGGTATTGTGTATAAAAAATGGATTTTAATAAGAATTATAGTGTTCAAGAAAATATTGATATGATATGGATACTGGGTGAATGTCAAAAAAATGCGTTTCTTGCTAGTAGGGTCTATCGTCAAAGATACCCAGAAAGACGTCATCCACAAAAGGATACTGTTGTGAATTTAAAGAATAGATTTGATAGAACAGGAACCGTTAAGTATGAAAAACATTCACGTGAAACTACAGCTGTTACTATTGACAACGAATATAAGGTAATGATCAGTATAGTTGAAGATCCCAATATAAGCACAAGGCAATTAAGCAATCAGTTACTTAGATATTTCCAATACCACTATTAGACGCATAATAAAAAAGAATAAATATCAGCCCTATCATATCCAGCTTTACCAAGAATTGTTACTACGTGATTTCGCGCCTAGAGTGGAATACTGTAGATGGTTAATAAACAAGATAAATACAGAGCGTAACTTTTTAAACAAAGTTTTATTCTCCGACGAAGCCACGTTTCATAAGAACGGTTGTGTAAATAGACACAACTTCCATTATTATTCGGGCGACAATGAACATTTATTTAGAACCACATCACAGTATCGATGGTCTTTAATGTGTGGGCGGGAATAATAGGTGATTATGTAATTGGTCCCTATTTCTTTGATGGGACTGTAAATGGAGCTATATTTTTAGATTTTTTAGAACATGATTTTCGCAACTTATTGCAAAATGTGCCTCAAAATTATCGCAACGGAATGTGGTTTCAATTAGATGGTGCCACACCACATTACCTATTAGATGTTCTATAGGGAATTTCAGGATCGTTGGATAGGAAGGGGAGGACCTATAAATTGGCCTACTAGATCGCCTTGCCTTACACCTTGCGATTTTTTCTTGTGGGGTTTTATTAAAAATATTGTTTACAAAGAAGAGGTTACCACAAAAGAAAATATAAAAGAAAGAATTACTGCAGCATTTAGACAGGAGACCCCTGCAATGCTAAGAGATGTGCGTAAATCAATAATAATAATAAAAAAAAGGGCAAGAAAATGTATAAATGAAAATGGAAGACATTTTGAACACCTACTATAAATTTTAACTTTCACTATTGTAGTTTTCTTACGATTAAACTTTGTAAAATTTTGTACTTATTAAAAATTGTGTAAAATATGTTGTTTGTCACTTAACGTCAATTATTAAAGTAAATAGTAAAGTTAGATGTGCAAAACCCTATATTTTTTTAATGCGTATTAGGGAGAGCTTCTAACTGAAGAAAAATATACAGGGTGTCATGTTTGAAAAAATTAAGTTATTGCCATTTGAAAACTAGACTATTGGCACGCCATCGGCAAACACCCTGTGCAACAGGTGAAGATGTTGTGTGATTATTGTGATAGGTGCACGTTTCATTTACATCATAGTAGCTTTTTTGAGGAATTTTTTAAAAAATGTGGTTTTTGTGCTAATATATCTGAAGTGTTGTTTTTTTATTAAATCTGCTTAAAATAGGAATCACTTGTCAACGCCGCGTCGGATTTACAAATACAAAAAACTACCGTAAATCTAATATTAAGTAGAATCAGAAGACATAATCGTATACAGGGTGTTCAATTTAAAAAAACCAAATTAATTTTCATTCCACAAAAATTAGCCACCCTGTATACATCAAAATATTTTAAAATTGTAGTCCGAGTGACACTGTCTACCCCTACAAAAAATCTTGTTGATATCTCTTTTAGTTTCGGTGCTAGAGATCGAGTGGAAATAATTGGCGCACCCTGTATTTGCATTTTAGGTTTTAGAATATGCAGAACTTTTTATAAAGGATCACTTTTTTTCTATAATTAATAATAAAAAGGTTTTCCATATGGTGCCGACTTAGTGAGACATTCTGTATTAACCGAACTACTAAAGTTAGAAAAACCCTCAATATTGATATTAGGGTACATTCTAGAATTTATTTCAGTATATTTCCTTAAGGAATAATCTTTAACAAAAGTATTAAAAATTGCCAATGTTTATAATCGATTTACATAGTAACTAATTAAAAAATTGCCAACCTTACAAATTACCAAGTTTTATTAGCATCTAAGTGGTCGATAAAAACATAATTAAATATAAGTGCACGTGTACATAGGATTTACGCTAACTTGATAATTGATATCTGTAATTGATTTTGTATCATAAGGAATGGTCAATATTTTAATCACAGTTTCAGGACCTCCAAATATTAATATTTTAGTAAATAACTCTGGGTCAAATGTTATCTACTACTAAGATACAGGGTGTTGAAGATAAAATTTATTTTTCGTTTTTTTTCAATAATTTCTTCGTTATTTAACATATTGAAATTTGGTATGGTTATATTTTTAAGCGTCCACCTACACTCAACTGGATGAATAAAATTATCCATTCTTTTTTATTCATGGCCTTTTTTGAATTCTTTTCAAGTCTTTATGATACACCCTGTAAATTTGAACAAAAAAGGTATACTTGTTTTAATAGCATAAATTCAGCTCATTGAGATATTTGCATTTAAATTATTCTAGCCAGAGTATCCATTTAATTTACTATAACATATTTCAACATCTATCTATCTATCTATCTGTGATGGGGGTGTCGATACACTGCGACCTATAAGATCTATTGTGCCCCCTACTGCTGCCCAATCGTTAAGGATGTCTCAACGATTAGAGCAGTTCCTCCAGTCCTATTGCTTTCAAAAAGTTCAGGATGTCGGTAGGCTTCAGGTTAGGTAAATCTTCCTCTTCTATTTGATATTCTCCGAGGTATCGTACCCTTGGATTTTGCAGGGTAAAGCATTCTGAGAGAATGTGGATGGAGGTTTCCTCCTCTTCCTCGCAGAATCTGCATTCTTCTTTGTCTACTAATCCGAGTTTCTTTAGGTGGCCTCTCAGCCGGCAGTGCCCTGTTAGGATACCCGTTAGTATTCTGAGCTTATTTTTACTTTTACTGACGCAGTCGTCAGATCTCTTCTGGTTGTAGTTTCCCAGTAGTGTCTTGGCCTGCCTCATTCCTTGTAGTCCTATCCAGTATTGGCATCTTTTGTTATTTACTTCTTTTCCAAGTTCATCAAGTATTGTACTGGTGCTTATTCCGCAGAAGGGTTCAGGTCCCAGAAATGGTGTTTCAGCCCCTTTTTTTGCGAGTATGTCTGCTATTTCATTACCCTCCACTCCAGTGTGTCCCGGAACCCATAGAAGGGTAACAGTGTTATTCTTGCCCAGTTCGTTTAGATTCTCTAGGCACTCCCAAACCATCTGGGAGTTGATTTCGTGGGAGTTCAAAGCATTAATGGCTGCTTGGCTGTCTGACATGATGATGATCTCTTGTCTGCGAAAATTTCTTTCTATGTTGAACTGGACACATTTTCCGATGGCGTATATTTCAGCTTGGAAAATGCTCGGAGATTTGCCTAAACTTTCAGAATATTTGGTTCCAGGCCCATATACTCCTATTCCTGTTCCTTCTGTTGTTCTAGAACCATCTGTGTACCATTTAATGGCACTTCTCTTGAGTTTTGGGATGGTATCTTTGTCCCATTCGCTTTTGTTACTTAGCTTTGTGTTGAATTCTTTCACAAAGCTAAACTTCTTTGTCATCTCATCTTGGGGCATGTCCCAGGTTTGATGATTTCCAGGAAGGAGTCGAAACTTGCGTTTAGTTGATCCTTCTCTGGTCATTCTGTAGGTTGTTCTTATCGCTATACTCTCCACTACTATATGGAGGGGTGTAAGGCTTAGAATTACCTCCATGGCGGCCGTTGGGCACGTTCTCATTGCACCTGTTATGCATACGCAGGCTAGTCTTTGGATTTTCGCTAGATTTGCCTTTGTACTGGCCAGCTTGGTTCTGCTGCCCCAGACCACTGCTCCATAAGTGATGGCCGGTCTCACTATTGACGTGTACATCCACTGCAGGATCTTTGGGTTACATCCCCAGTTTTTTCCCGCAAAATTTCTGCACACCATTAGAGCTTTCGTGGCTTTGCTGGTTACTTCTTTTTCGTGCTTATTCCAGATGAGTTTATTATCTAGTATTAGTCCCAGATATTTAACATCTGGCTTCCATTCAATAACTTTCCCGTCCAATTCGATGGTTTTGAGGTTAATGTTTCTTTTCCGTGTAAAGGCAACTAAGGTAGTCTTGGTGGGGTTCACGCTAAGTCCCATCGATTGACACCATTCTTTGGTATAGTCCAGCCCTCTTTGAACTATATCGCAGAGGGTATTCTCGAATTTTCCTCTTGCGATTATGACTATGTCATCTGCATAGCCTTGACACGATATACCAATCTCGGTCAAATCGCAGAGGAGTCGATCCACTGTTAGGCTCCACATAAGAGGGGAGGCAACTCCTCCTTGTGGACATCCTCTGGTTGTGCAGATGGAAACAGTGTCTTGTCCCATTTTAGTCTCTGCTATTCTGGTAGACAAAAGTCGCGACATCCATCTGGTTGTCGTGTTGTCTACCCCTCTTTCTTCTAGTGCTCTTTTAACGGCTTCGTGTGGTGTGTTGTCAAAAGCCCCTTCTATGTCTAGAAAGGCACACACTACAGATTCTTTGTTCTCTAGTGCATCCTGGATTTCATCTGTCAATTGCACCAGTGCGGTCTCCGTGGATTTGCCCGTTTGGTACGCATGCTGATGAGGGTGCAGAGGCACCCGTTCCAGGATTTCTGTTCTGATATAGTTATCAGTTGCTTTCTCCACCGTTTTCAGAACGAACGATGTGAGACTAATTGGTCGAAGGGATTTAGGATTGGTTGTATCCCTTTTCCCTGTTTTAGGAATGAAGGTGACTCTGGCCCTTCTCCATACTTCCGGTATATATCCCATTTCTAGACTGCTACGACACATACTCACTAGGTGTGGTAGAATTTCTTCTTGCCCGCGCTGGAGTAAGGCGGGGAATATTCCATCAGCTCCTGCTGATTTAAACGGTTGGAAGGTGTTCAAGGCCCATCTTATGCGTCTATTGCTGCAGATATGTCTGGCCATTGCCGTATCTTCTCTGGTAGGTCTACTATACCGTTCTGGAGTGTGCCCTATAGAGATAGGTTCATTCCCAGGGAAGTGAGTATCCAGTAAGAGCTGGGCTCTTTCATTTTCACTTTCGGTGTAGCTACCATCTGGCTTCTTTAGAGCCATTGCGTTATCGACTCTACCTTTTGCCATGACTCTATATAGTCTAGCGGCAGCAGGTGTGGAGTCAATATCCTCACAAAATTTTCTGAAACTATTTCGTTTTGCTTTTCTTAGTTCTTTGTTGTAGGTGGTTAGTTTCTCGGTGTAGCTCTGCCAATCTCCGCTACTCTTTGCCCTATTGAAAAGCTTTCGAGTTTCGGATCTTAATTTTGCCAGATTACAATTCCACCAAGGTGCGTCCCTGCAATTTCTGCTTACTTGTTCGGGGCAGCTCGATTCGTATGCATCGATTATTGCCCCATTAACTTCTTCAATAATATTCTCCAGTTCTAGGTGGTGCCTAGCCTTTTTATTCTGGACGCGTGCTAAATTTGCTTTCAGATTGGTGTTATATATTTCCCAATTTGTTTTTCTAGGGTTCCTTCTGAGGATTGGCTCAGGTGGATCTGTCTCTAGTCTGAACGTAATTATTCTGTGATCAGACAGAGACGGCTCACTCGATACTCTCCAGTTTATCACTAGATCTTTTAGGCTCGGTGTACTTACTGTAATATCTAATACTTCTTCCCTTACCCTAGTTACAAACGTGGGAGTATTTCCTATGTTATGTACGATAAGGTTTCTTTCAAAAATAAATTCTAATAATTGCTCACCTCTCTGGTTGGTGTCCTTGCTACCCCAAACAGTGTTGTGAGCGTTGGCGTCACATCCTAGGAGTAGTGGCAGTTTCTTCCTCTGGCAGTACTCTACTAATCTATGGGCTTCTGGAGGCGGTACAGGCCCGTCTCCTGCCATATAGCATGAGGCTATAACCACTTCTTGACGATTCTTCTTGAATTCGAGGTAGGCTCGGATAGGGACGAGGTCTCTCGTCATGAATTCTGAAAGACAAAAATAATTAATATTTTTCCTTACCATAATGCATGTTCTGGGTGTGTTCTCACCCATGTGGTGTATTACTTTGGAGTCCTGACAGTTAAGGCCCCTTACCTGGTTTTTGTAGACCCAAGGTTCTTGGATCAGCACGACCCCCAATTGGTTCTTGGTGAACGTCCTGGAGATCACTGCTGATGCTCCTTTAGCATGATGGACGTTCACCTGGGCGATCTCAATGCCCGCCATCTTATTCTTTACCGGTGGGGGTGTTGTCCCCACTAGTAGAGGTGCGGTCTTCCTCCCCCACTACTTCGACTTCCATAGTCTCCTCGGATAATGGTGATTCTCCGCTGTACATTTCAGAGATGTGGAGACTGCCCGTGCTCTCCACATCTTCTTCTACTTCATGGGTGGTGGGAGTCACCACTTCATCCACTTTCTCCTCTTCATCTCTCTTCAGGCCATGCACGGGTATTTTCCCAAACCTATAGTGGATGGTGTGCCCGTTTTCCCTGATTTTTTGGCAGGATAGATCATCTATCCCTGCCCTCAGGATTTGGCCTGTGCCCTCTTCTTTCAGGCTGATGACCTTCCATTGGGAAGTTCTCAGCCCTTCATTCTGAGCTTCTACTAAACGTAGAAGTTTTTCTTCTTCCATTTTCTGGCTTCTGGGGAGAAAGAGAGTGATAGTGTGTACCTTTGGGATGTCGTCTCCCGCACACACCATCAATTCTACTCCCTCCCAGCTTTTTAGGTGGGGAGCTTTCATCCGCAACCATTCCGCTGACTGTGGTGTTTCACAGTCGACCAGGATCATGCCCGGACGGAAATGGATGCCTCCGAAATGGAGCTTATGCTCCCACCCGTCGCACATCTCTTCTACTAGAGCCTCCTCCAGTTTGGTTTGTTCGTCCGCACTGAGGGATGTCTCAGGGAACGCTCTGGGGAGGATGGCCAGCTTTTCACTTTTCACGGCAGCTGCATAGCTGCCGCCCGTGGAGGTGGTGGTGCTTTGTCCCGCCTTCCTTCTTTTGGGTGCTTGCTTTCCCGTGCTACTTTGCGGGGTGATGCTTGTCACATCCCGCTTTCGTTTTCCGGATTTCCCGTGCTCCGGTTCTTGGGTTTTGTACCCCAAGGCTTTCTTCCTGGCTTCCTCAGGTACAAGCCCTTGGTTGAGGTAGCGCAGGTACCACCTAACTCCTGCCCCACTGAGTCCACGCCTCAGAGGGTCATCTCTACCCCCGGGTTGACCCGGTTCAGGTAGGTGAGGTAGATTTCTCCTCTGCTCTCTTTTCCGGGGAGCCTCCCGCCTTGTTGAAGGGACCGAGGAGGATGTGGAGGGAGCGTGGATGCTCTCTCTCTCCTTCTCTGTCTCTCCTTTCTTCTTTTCCCCCCCTATTCTTTCCTTGTGAGGAGGTCTCACATGAGATAGGGGTTTCTTTTGTGAACGGATGGCATGCTCCGTTTTAGAATGAGTAGCGGGGATGTCCCGCTTTGGTTTTGTGGTGTCTTTTTCCATTTTTAATCCCACGAGAAGCAAGGGAACAAAGAGGTCAACTCCTGCAGAGCCCCGCATGCAGGAGCAAGGGTGTTGAAACTGGAGGTCCCCAGGTCTCCAGAGTTCGCATACTCACGATAAAGCTTCCCCTTTACCACGCATCCATCGGCGTATGATGTTCCACCTTGGCTTGGGGGGATTTTTATTGTGGCTCCCATCCACTTGGCCGGCCGGTTAAGGCAAGCCCCCACATCCAGTGAATATTTCCTCAACAACCACCAATTCACTGGATCCGGTGTATATCAGGCAGGCTTCCACAAAAGAGACAACTCTTTCTCCACGCTGTGTTTCCTGATATCTTGAGACTTCTGTGTCAACGAGGTGCAATGCTATATAGCTCTCGGTGCATGACCACGGAAGTCTCGCTGAGCTGTCCTTGGTTTCACTGCCCCTCCCCGTCCCGTCAGGCTCGAGGAGGGGCGGTTACTCGGCCCCCCCACCAGCGTCGAGGTCTCACAGCTCCTTGGGGGGGTATTTCAACATAGTAGGCTTTGAAACTAAAATGAAAATGTACAGCTGTCAAATAATTATTTGTTAGATGTAATTTAATGACTACAGTGTTAATGTTGTTCACTAAATTCCCTATTTGTGTAATTTGTAAAATCATTATTACCAAACGAACAAATTTTTTTAAGTCCGGACCTGACTTTTTTCTAGCTTGAATAAATCAGTTAATTAGGTGATAGTAGTGTAACGTTTTACCAAAATATGAGACAAATCGAACTTACCGTTCAAAAGTAACGACCAAAATAAATTTCAGTCAAAATTCACAACTCCCCCTGTATATTATTAAACAATGGAAGTAGACACTTTTTAATCATCATTTGATATTTCCCATAGGGGCCTGAATACGAGAGGTAGAAGTATGTACAGTTAGTTCCTCATGACTCACTCTGTATACTGACAAAATACTTATTTTCGTTTCTTTACTTATACATAGTTTAAATTCACATCAGACATACATTTAGAGTGCAATAGTCATTAATTTATAATTAAGATGATTTTAATCATATTAGAATTTAAATTCTTTCTCTCTCTCTTTCCACTGGATTAAAACCACTTAGTTGTTAAAAAAGGTTTTTTAATGACGTTTCGGCTTTCCAGATCGAAAGCCGTTATCAAAATGACAAAATAAATAAATTTACTAGAAACAGAACACTTGATAATCTTGCAAAAATATGACATTAACATAGTATACATAGAATAAGATTTTGAGATTGAAGATGTCAAAATCTGTTTCAATCATATTTTTGTGACGTTTCTGGGAACGAATTTTGAAAGGATAACGCATTTGCATATTATAAGAGAATTTATACTTCGTCATAAATGAAGTTTTCTTATTAATATTATCATAAGAAAAAACCAGATAAAAACTTATGATACTATCCCGATATAGAGGGTATCCTTTTTGCAATTAACTCTTTTTGTAAAATAGGTATCCAAATTTTTGAAATATCAACCGAACAATTAGAAACACATTCGTTATTATTTAAGCATATCAATGCTGCTTCTTTAACTTTGCGGTTATAATTATTCGGTTCTTTTAATAATCTAGTTGAAAAATTCCATTGTATTTTATGACCAGAATCCCATGCATGTTCACATATTTTGGATTTTTCGAATTGTTTATTTTTAATGTACGATTGGTGTTCATTAAGTCTAATATGAAAAGGTCTAGATGTTTCTCCTATATAAAATTTATTACATTCGCATGGAATTTTGTAAATACAATTTTTTGTGTTTTGAATTTCATTAAAAGGTTTTGTATTTACTATTAAAGATTTTAATGTATTATTAGTTTGAAAAACTGTTTTTAAATTAAATTTATTGCCAATCCTTCTAATTTTTTTTTTATCGGGATAGTATCATAAGTTTTTATCTGGTTTTTTCTTATGATAATATTAATAAGAAAACTTCATTTATGACGAAGTATAAATTCTCTTATAATATGCAAATGCGCTATCCTTTCAAAATTCGTTCCCAGAAACGTCACAAAAATATGATTGAAACAGATTTTGACATCTTCAATCCCAAAATCTTATTCTATGTATACTATGTTGATGTCATATTTTTGCAAGATTATCAAGTGTTCTGTTTCTAGTAAATTTATTTATTTTATGTCATTTTGATAACGGCTTTCGATCTGGAAAGCCGAAACGTCAATAAAAAAACTTTTTTAACAACTAAGTGGTTTTAATCCAGTGGAAAGAGAGAGAGAAATTAAAATACAAACCACTATGAGCTTCCGAAATGAATTATTTAAATTCTTGTTCAATTTCTTAATTTTATTTTTTTTAATTATTTACATTAATTATTAATTAAAAAAAAGAAAGTATGTTCAAGCTTGGGGGGGGGGAGTCGTGACCCCCGTGACCCCCCCGTGGATCCTTGCCTGCCCCCGGTTCAAAAATTTTAATTGACACCTTGTATTTTTTGACATATCTGAAAGAGCGTAGTTTTTTTAGTATCTCTATGTGAAGAAATGACTTATCACATCATGAACTTTGTAAAATATTTACAGATGTTAAGAAAAAGAAACGGTAATCTTGATAAAACAAGGACTCTTTCCATTATTTTAATTAAATCAAATGTTCACCGTTTACATTTAAACAATAATCCAATCTATTCTCGAAAGCGTTCCTAACATTTTCAAAGACTTATGGTTTTAAATTTATATACATTCCTCTATGATTCTGTTACGCAAATCATCAATAGATAGTAGTGGTGTTCTGTAAACAACAGACTTCAAATGTCCCCATAAATAGAAATCCAGTGGGGTCGTCTGGGGAGCGAGCTGGCCATTCAATACCACCCCTACGACCTATCCAATGTCCTGGAATAACGGTATCAAAATATTTCCTTCTCCTGCATTCGATTTAAGTTTTCTCCAAGCACTGAACGATGAGAGGATGTATAAATTCTTCAAAAAAAATCTAGATATCTAGGTCCATTTAAATTTTCCTGGTAGAAAATTGGACCAATTATTTGGTTATTAAGATTTCCAGCCCATACATTAATTTTAATTTAAACCAAGCCAAAATTTTTCAAAAACTTTTGTACTAACTAATAAACAGAAGTGTCATAAGCAATATTATTTGACAGTTCATACAACTAAGCTGCTTTAATGGCTTGCTATTATTTTTTTGCTTTCGATATTAAATATCTGGTATCTGAGCCTTTATCTGTAAATGTCTTACAAAGTTCATTATGTAATTAAGTAAAAAAACTACGATCTTGCAGAATATGTTAAAAAAAATATACAGGGTGTCATTTAAATGTTTGGACCGGGGCTAGCTGGGGGCGGTGAATATCACGTTGGGATGGCATCTCATATACCTACTATTAATTTTCACCCTACTTTCCTAATGACATTCCAAAATTTCAAGTCAATATCTTTTAAAACGGGCGCAACCGAGTTGGGCCAACTACCTGTTATAATCCCCGCTCGGCTATTTTAATCCTTTAAACTCATTAAGGGCGCATCCGAGTTGGGCCAACTACCTGTTAATCCCTATGTTGAGTTAGGCCAGAAACATTTAAAAATAAAAACTTATTCGTAAACAATGTTTATTTCATAAAGGTTCAAATACATAAAATACAGGTTATACAGAGTGTTTCCAAGTGTCACTTACAACGTCTGGCTGTAGATACCTCTCGTAAAATTGGACAAACTGATATAAGGAATGAGGGGTCCAACTTGATTACTTTTCGAAATACAGGGCGTTAAAGTTAAAAAAAATAAATGTTTTTATTAAAAAAATAAAAGTTTTTATTTAAAAAATTTAAAACGGATTAATATATTGAATAGAAATTTAGCAGGTCGTTTTTAAATGTAAAAATACATATTTCAGTAAAAAATCATATTTCATATCTAGATCCAGTGGCGTGCAGTTAGAAGAGTATATCCCCTTTTCTCAACCATTTTCTACGTCCGTGGTATTTGAAGCTATTTTTATTTTTTTTTGTATTGCTTAACAGTTTTCAAGTAAAAAACGAATAACCTTTACATACCGAAAATCTTGTGGATTTTAAGATATTTAATGTTTTTATGAAGTCTGTAAGATCTTTTATTAACGAAAAAACCAACAATATTTTTCTTGGATTTCTTTAATAATTTTTGTCTTATTTTTTAATAACCACTAGATACTAGACACTATACAAAAGTCTAGTGGTTATAAAAAATTAAGAAAAAATTATTAAAGAAATCCAAGAAAAATATTGTTGGTTATTTCATTAATATATATATATATATATATATATATATATATATATATATATATATATATATATATATATATATATATATATATATATATATATATATATATATATATATATATATATATATATATATACTGAATACCTATGGGTAAAGAATTTTTAGACGCTATTGTTTGACCAAACTTTCAAATTAATTTGAAATGACTTCAAAATTTCAAATCGACTGATTTCATAAATTAAAGTATTTTGATGTATTCTGATTAAACCACATTGTAGATAAAGGTCTAACTTAGGTCAAGTTAATGTTTATTTTTCTTATTTTTTCAGAATCGAGGATATATAGATTGTTAAATGCCACTTTTAAGGTTAAAAAAATTGGATGATTTTAAAGCTGTCGTTTTCATAGAAAATAATAAATTTATCGATTTAAAATAGTAAGACTACCTAAGTTAGACCTTTATCTTTAATTTGTCTGAAAATTATATTTTAAATCCCATTACATTCGGAAATCAGTCGATTTAACTTTTGGTCTGCAGCATAGGATTTTATACACAGGAAGACCGCGCCCTTAAAAGGGTATTTAATTTTTGGTATGCGTTAATATTTAGATTTTATAGTAAAAATTGTAAAACGAACGTTGACGACAAGTTCGTTTGTATTTTGATTTGGATCTTTTGGAAAGTCGGTAATGTAGATTTTATTTTCGAGTTGCTATTAGGATTGGTCCTAAAGGTCACATGACTGACGCCAAATTTTCCAATTGGTTACGGAAATTCAGAGATTTGGGGAGGATGCGCGGTTTTTGTTTTAGAAAAGTTTTGTTGAAGAACAGCTTTCAAATTTATTTTTTCATTTGGAAGAAGCACTTATATAGTGGCAAATTGTTATCCCTAAGTTGTTTGGGGGATTAAAAGTGCCATTGTAGGCGACATTTTGGTGTGTTATATACTGTTAAGTATTGGTACAATCGCCTTTGTTCGCTCGACTGTCGTCGGATTATTGGAAGAATTTGCCGTACTTGTAAGACGACTCTACTGCCTAGCTGATTTCTGTTGACTATTGGAAAATTTGATTTGGATTTTATTATTTGGAAACTTTATTTTGGATTTGGTCTACTGGAAATTAATTTGATTTAGATTTGGTACATAGAAAATTTTAGAAGTTAAACGGTTTTATAAATTTATTTTTGTATTCTTTCGTCAATATTTCGTTAAGTTGCGCATACCAACATTTTTGTAGTTTTCTTTTTATCGCCCTTAATTTTAAGTATTTTATTATTCCATTCAGCCTTGGTACCACAGCTAAATGAGAACGTTTCTGTTTAGTTAGTTGTTTTTGAACCATATTTTTTTGTTTTTGAAATTGCCATTTTAACATTTTTATATTTAATTTTCGCACTGTTTTATATATTTAATTATTCGTTTGGGATTTGGGTTATTTGATTTAATAAATCGGTGATATATTGGAGTTTTGTCTTGCATTTACCCCTTTTGTTGATTTTCAGAGGTAAATTAGGTCAGATAAGCTAATTTAAATCAACTGGCGCCTCCCGAGCACTTTGAAAAAAAATAAGTTTTCGATCAATATTATAAATTGGAACCACGACCGTCTCCATTACAGAGCTACGCCGATAGGCATAAGGTTGAGATCGACAACCCACCTTTATATGTAGCCCTATATTGTTTTATAGGCGTATAGGGCGCTACATATTTCGAAAAGTAATTGAGTTAGACCCCTCATTCCTTATATCATTTTGTCCAATTTTACGAGAGGTATCTACAGCCAGAAGTTGTAAGTGTCATTTGGAAACACCCTGTATTATACTATCTCGTTCTTCCTTAATTCTTGATGGATGAATTTTGAGGGGTTTTTCGACAGGTCCTCCAATGCTTTCCTTTTAATACCATTGCTGAGGGCCTGTCCTTGAAGAGTTTCGTCTCCCTCATGGTTGTGATTGACATCACTTTTCTCGTCTATTATTTGGTCACGAAGGATGTAAACCTTGGCTGAACACATAAATAAATAAATAAATAAACTGGTCTTTATTAATAATATGTATGTAATACATTTACATTTTTTAAGAGGGGGTTCTGGAGGCGAAGTTGAGCATCTGGCTATTCTTAACCTCCAGACCACTATTAAATTCCTTGTGTTAACAACAACAACAAGCGAAAACAAATTGTAATGAATAATACTAAATAATAAACATAAAGTAAACAGACAAATGGAATAATATATAAATTTTTAATATTTTTATTTGGTCGTGAATTTTTAACCATTTTAGCATGGGATATTTGTTTGAAACATGGTCATATCGTCTGAGACCGTAGACGAACCGCACACAGTTATTTTGTATCAATTGCAGTCTTGTTTTGTGTTGCTGATCCAAGCAAGGATAGTATAAAATATTAAAATAATTCAGAACCGATAAAACTAGACATTCGCAGTTTGAAATTTAGAATAAACTTATGCTCATAAAGACCTCTTAGTCGCAAGTAAGTTTTTTTTATTAAATTTTTTACATGACCACTGAATCTTAGTTTGTCATCGATCGTGACCTCTATGATTTTGGCCGTGTCAGCAGTATATAATAGAAAGAGTAGGGGGCCAAGGACTGAACCTTGCGGAACCCCGGGCCTAATAACTTGTGGAGTTGACTCTATATTATTTATACGAACAAATTGACTCCGATCTCTAAGATAGCTGTCGAAAAACTTGACAAACTTGCAATTAAAACCGAAAAATTCAAGTTTACAACACAATAGTTTGTGATTTATTTTATCAAACACCTTAGAGTAATCCACAAACACTACAGCTACTCCCATTTTTTTATCAAGAGACTGTAAAATATTATCTGTTAAATTCAACAAGGCCGTAGTGGTACTATACGATTTTCTAAAACCTGATTGGTTTACATCGCCATCGCACTTCACCATTGGCAAGAGTATTTGTCTCACAAAATTTAAAATTGCCTATAACTAATAAATTTTTCCCCTTTTCGCTAAAAATATATTTTACTTCCATGAATGTATACTTTTCTATTTTCCTTAAATCTGTAATGTAACTACCCATCATTCTCCTAATTACTTATTAATGCTCCTACTTAATAATTGACAAGGTATTAAAAAAGGTCGCTGGCGTAACTCGACCATCTAGATTACGCTTCCTGCAGCGCTGGCCTAACTCAGCTCCCCCGCTTAAATCACCAGATATAATTCTATTTAAAGTTTTCGCGTGTACACTTGGTATACATAACAGAAAAACTGAGTAGTAGGTACGTATTTCCTTATTCGAAAAGTTAAAGGCACACTTAGTTTTGATATTCTCAGATTGGCTTACTACGGTCTCTTTGAATCCATTTTATCCAACAAGGCCAAGATCAGTCCGGAAGCTGTAAACGCTAAAACAACCCGCTCGGAACTCAGGTAGATATTGGACAACGGTTCTGCCGAAGCAACCAACAAGGCCAAGATCAGTCCGGAAGCTGTAAACGCTAAAACAACCCGTTCGGAACTCAGGTAGATATTGCTTAACGGTTCTGCCGAAGCAACCAACAAGGCCAAGATCTGATCCCAAAATTCCGAATAACGCGTCGACCTACACTTGCAATTGGGGAGATATTTGACAACGATTCTGCCGAAGCAACCAACAAGGCCAAGATCTGATCCCAAAAGCGGCTCAAACTACTAAACGGTGCCCTAACTTTGCAATCAGGGAGATATTGGACAACGGTTCTGCCGAAGCAACCAACAAGGCCAAGATCAGTCCGGAAGCTGTAAACGCTAAAACAACCCGCTCGGAACTCAGGTAGATATTGGACAACGATTCTGCCGAAGCAACCAACAAGGCCAAGATCAGTCCGGAAGCTGTAAACGCTAAAACAACCTGCTCGGAACTCAGGTAGATATTGGACAATGGTTCTGCCGAAGCAACCAACAAGGCCAAGATCTGATCCCAAAATTCCGAATAACGCGTCGACCTACACTTGCAATTGGGGAGATATTTGACAACGATTCTGCCGAAGCAACCAACAAGGCCAAGATCTGATCCCAAAAGCGGCTCAAACTACTAAACGGTGCCCTAACTTTGCAATCAGGGAGATATTGGACAACGGTTCTGCCGAAGCAACCAACAAGGCCAAGATCAGTCCGGAAGCTGTAAACGCTAAAACAACCCGCTCGGAACTCAGGTAGATATTGGACAACGATTCTGCCGAAGCAACCAACAAGGCCAAGATCAGTCCGGAAGCTGTAAACGCTAAAACAACCTGCTCGGAACTCAGGTAGATATTGGACAATGGTTCTGCCGAAGCAACCAACAAGGCCAAGATCTGATCCCAAAATTCCGAATAACGCGTCGACCTACACTTGCAATTGGGGAGATATTTGACAACGATTCTGCCGAAGCAACCAACAAGGCCAAGATCTGATCCCAAAAGCGGCTCAAACTACTAAACGGTGCCCTAACTTTGCAATCAGGGAGATATTGGACAACGGTTCTGCCGAAGCAACCAACAAGGCCAAGATCAGTCCGGAAGCTGTAAACGCTAAAACAACCCGCTCGGAACTCAGGTAGATATTGGACAACGATTCTGCCGAAGCAACCAACAAGGCCAAGATCAGTCCGGAAGCTGTAAACGCTAAAACAACCTGCTCGGAACTCAGGTAGATATTGGACAATGGTTCTGCCGAAGCAACCAACAAGGCCAAGATCTGATCCCAAAATTCCGAATAACGCGTCGACCTACACTTGCAATTGGGGAGATATTTGACAACGATTCTGCCGAAGCAACCAACAAGGCCAAGATCAGTCCGGAAGCTGTAAACGCTAAAACAACCTGCTCGGAACTCAGGTAGATATTGGACAATGGTTCTGCCGAAGCAACCAACAAGGCCAAGATCTGATCCCAAAATTCCGAATAACGCGTCGACCTACACTTGCAATTGGGGAGATATTTGACAACGATTCTGCCGAAGCA
Source organism: Crepidodera aurea (assembly GCA_949320105.2). Taxonomy (NCBI): domain Eukaryota; kingdom Metazoa; phylum Arthropoda; class Insecta; order Coleoptera; family Chrysomelidae; genus Crepidodera; species Crepidodera aurea. Next base: position 22,406 of record CASGHU020000014.1, on the reverse strand, counting down.
ACCAACAAGGCCAAGATCTGATCCCAAAAGCGGCTCAAACTACTAAACGGTGCCCTAACTTTGCAATCAGGGAGATATTGGACAACGGTTCTGCCGAAGCAACCAACAAGGCCAAGATCAGTCCGGAAGCTGTAAACGCTAAAACAACCCGCTCGGAACTCAGGTAGATATTGGACAACGATTCTGCCGAAGCAACCAACAAGGCCAAGATCAGTCCGGAAGCTGTAAACGCTAAAACAACCTGCTCGGAACTCAGGTAGATATTGGACAATGGTTCTGCCGAAGCAACCAACAAGGCCAAGATCTGATCCCAAAATTCCGAATAACGCGTCGACCTACACTTGCAATTGGGGAGATATTTGACAACGATTCTGCCGAAGCAACCAACAAGGCCAAGATCAGTCCGGAAGCTGTAAACGCTAAAACAACCTGCTCGGAACTCAGGTAGATATTGGACAATGGTTCTGCCGAAGCAACCAACAAGGCCAAGATCTGATCCCAAAATTCCGAATAACGCGTCGACCTACACTTGCAATTGGGGAGATATTGGACAACGATTCTGCCGAAGCAACCAACAAGGCCAAGATCTGATCCCAAAAGCGGCTCAAACTACTAAACGGTGCCCTAACTTTGCAATCAGGGAGATATTGGACAACGGTTCTGCCGAAGCAACCAACAAGGCCAAGATCAGTCCGGAAGCTGTAAACGCTAAAACAACCCGCTCGGAACTCAGGTAGATATTGGACAACGGTTCTGCCGAAGCAACCAACAAGGCCAAGATCAGTCCAGAAGCTGTAAACGCTAAAACAACCTGCTCGGAACTCAGGTAGATATTGGACAACGGTTCTGCCGAAGCAACCAACAAGGCCAAGATCAGTCCGAAAGCTGTAAACGCTAAAACAACCCGCTCGGAACTCAGGTAGATATTGGACAACGGTTCTGCCGAAGCAACCAACAAGGCCAAGATCTGATCCCAAAATTTCGAATAACGCGTCGACCTCCCAAAAGCGGCGCAAACTATTAAACGGTGCTCTAAATGATTAGTATTATAATCAGGATTTAATTGGGGACGTGAAAAGAAATAAAAGCTAAATTGAGATTTAATCAAAAGCAAACTAACTCAAGAAAACCATAAATAAATGAATTACTTTCGGTTAATTTTTTTTGGAAAAGATAATTAACAAAATTTTAAATTAAATCGTAAATAAAATTCTAAACTGAGAACTTAAATAACTCTCCTAAAATTCGGCCACGAAAAGAAATACAAATTAAATGAATCCCGTTCAATTAATTTTTCGGAAAAACAAATTAACCAAAATAAAAATAAAATCGGAATAAAAATTCTAAATAACTCTTCTAAAATAAAACAATTACGAATCCCCAAAACTGAATAGACTGTTCTCAAATTACTAATTGATAAACCGGATAAAAAAAAATATCAGAAAAACCAAACGTAAATAAATAGTTCGTTTCGCTGTCTCAAAACGTTACAAAATTAAACGCGCTTTCGGAACAAAATACGACGATTCTAATAACACGGCAAATACAGCTATAATCAAATACGAAAATTACGGAAAATTAAAGTTGTACCTCGGCTGGTTTTTTAAACTCGGAAACACGGCTAGTTATATTTTATTCTACTTGAAATTTCTGATTTCGGTAAGTGAATTTAAAACGGCTAGTTAAATTTTCGTTCGACTGGAAATTTCGGATTTCTGTCAGTGAATGAATTCTTATTTTTAAAAATGTTAAAATCTCACCGTCGTGAGCTCCTACCACGCAAAATCCCTTCCAAAACGACTTAATTTACGGCGCGCGCAACACTACCTTCGAACGGCGTTTTGTGACTTTGAAAATTTATATGTACCCGGTGAGCCAAATAAAAATCGAACGTTTTATTTAATTTTAAATAAATTTTCATTTAATCCCGATTTGTTTTAATTAAGTAAGCTGTGAAAAATAGCTTCATTACAATCTTTTGTGGATGCTGCGTATGTGTCTCCACTATCCAATGATGATTTTCATCTGACCATCAGTACCTGCAGTTTTATTTATTGACCGTGCCATTTAACTGGAAAGTAGCCTCATCAGTTTATCAGTACAAAAACAGCAAAGACTATTTTAAATTTTAAGAAATACCAAGTAGCCCATTTTATTTTCTCTTTATGTTAATATCAATGGTTGCAATAAAAATGTTTTTCCTATTTTCTTAAAATTAATGGTCAATATTGGCCAAAAAAATGAATTAAACATAAATGTTTTGTTTTTTTTTTGTGCTTTAATCGCGGCTTTTATTTTAGGAAACAAAGAAATTGGAACTCCTTCAATTGAACCATACTTCATAGAAAAGTTAGAAATCAAACCACCGGCATCTGGGAAAGCAGTAGCTGTTCATTTAATATTTACTAATTTAAATGTTTATGGCATGCCGCACACTGATATAGTTCGCATGGAGTGAGTTCTACTTATGTATTTCTTAGTGTATTACCTGGTCACTATTTACAAATCTACAGGGTGAGTCACGGTAGACGCGACGGTCCATTGTGGCTAAACGGTTAATATTTTGAAAATTTTGTTTATTCATGGATATGTGGGTTGACGGAGGCTACATTTTAAAGTTATTGTGAAATATACAGGTTGTCCCAAAAAAGTGTGGCATATCAAAGTTATATTATTTCTTATGGAAGACCCTATATTTTAATTTCTCTCTCTTTCCACTGGATTAAAACCACTTAGTTGTTAAAAAAAGTTTTTTTATTGACGTTTCGGCTTTCCAGATCGAAAGCCGTTATCAAAATGACATAAAATAAATAAATTTACTAGAAACAGAACACTTGATAATCTTGCAAAAATATGACATCAACATAGTATACATAGAATAAGATTTTGAGATTGAAGATGTCAAAATCTGTTTCAATCATATTTTTGTGACGTTTCTGGGAACGAATTTTGAAAGGATAGCGCATTTGCATATTATAAGAGAATTTATACTTCGTCATAAATGAAGTTTTCTTATTAATATTATCATAAGAAAAAACCAGATAAAAACTTATGATACTATCCCGATATAGAGGGTATCCTTTTTGCAATTAACTCTTTTTGTAAAATAGGTATCCAAATTTTTGAAATATCAACCGAACAATTAGAAACACATTCGTTATTATTTAAGCATATCAATGCTGCTTCTTTAACTTTGCGGTTATAATTATTCGGTTCTTTTAATAATCTAGTTGAAAAATTCCATTGTATTTTATGACCAGAATCCCATGCGTGTTCACATATTTTGGATTTTTCGAATTGTTTATTTTTAATGTACGATTGGTGTTCATTAAGTCTAATATGAAAAGGTCTAGATGTTTCTCCTATATAAAATTTATTACATTCGCATGGAATTTTGTAAATACAATTTTTTGTGTTTTGAATTTCGTTAAAAGGTTTTGTATTTACTATTAAAGATTTTAATGTATTATTAGTTTGAAAAACTGTTTTTAAATTAAATTTATTGCCAATCCTTCTAATTTTTTCGGATAATTTTGGAATATAAGGGATTTTTACTATATTTGAAAGAATTATTGGGGGGTTTAAATTTTGATCTTTAGTTTTGATGTCTCGGTAAAGTTCACGATTTATAAATTTACTTGGGTAGTTGTTTACCGAGACATCAAAACTAAAGATCAAAATTTAAACCCCCCAATAATTCTTTCAAATATAGTAAAAATCCCTTATATTCCAAAATTATCCGAAAAAATTAGAAGGATTGGCAATAAATTTAATTTAAAAACAGTTTTTCAAACTAATAATACATTAAAATCTTTAATAGTAAATACAAAACCTTTTAACGAAATTCAAAACACAAAAAATTGTATTTACAAAATTCCATGCGAATGTAATAAATTTTATATAGGAGAAACATCTAGACCTTTTCATATTAGACTTAATGAACACCAATCGTACATTAAAAATAAACAATTCGAAAAATCCAAAATATGTGAACACGCATGGGATTCTGGTCATAAAATACAATGGAATTTTTCAACTAGATTATTAAAAGAACCGAATAATTATAACCGCAAAGTTAAAGAAGCAGCATTGATATGCTTAAATAATAACGAATGTGTTTCTAATTGTTCGGTTGATATTTCAAAAATTTGGATACCTATTTTACAAAAAGAGTTAATTGCAAAAAGGATACCCTCTATATCGGGATAGTATCATAAGTTTTTATCTGGTTTTTTCTTATGATAATATTAATAAGAAAACTTCATTTATGACGAAGTATAAATTCTCTTATAATATGCAAATGCGCTATCCTTTCAAAATTCGTTCCCAGAAACGTCACAAAAATATGATTGAAACAGATTTTGACATCTTCAATCTCAAAATCTTATTCTATGTATACTATGTTGATGTCATATTTTTGCAAGATTATCAAGTGTTCTGTTTCTAGTAAATTTATTTATTTTATGTCATTTTGATAACGGCTTTCGATCTGGAAAGCCGAAACGTCAATAAAAAAACTTTTTTTAACAACTAAGTGGTTTTAATCCAGTGGAAAGAGAGATAAATTAAAATACAAACCACTATGAGCTTCCGAAATGAACCCTATATTTTATTGCATTTATAGATTATACGTTAAAAATAAGAGAAACTTTCTTGTTCCCTATCCCTAAGCTTTTTAGTTTTCGAGATATTATGATATTTCTAAAAATGGAAGCACGTAAAAATGCTTTTTCTGGACTCCTAATGAAATATACTATTTCCGAAATCGCTCAAGAATGCCTACTTTCTCGGAGCAATTTCAGACCCCAATAGTACATTGTGTACCTAGTAGAGACACATTCCTAGGCGTCAATGCAAATTGTCGGCCGAGGCGTTAAGCCGAGGCCAACAAGCATTGGAGTTTTGGAATGTGCTTTTACTATGAGGTACACATACTATTTTTTCTGAAATCGCAATCAACATTATCATAAATTAAGGAATTTTTATAAATTCACAGGCAACACTAAATATTAAAGGAATCTGAATACATAAATATATAGGTAGTTTTAAAATTCTTACATTCTAAACGTACCTTATTCATTTTGTATACATAATCTGGTTTCAATTTGTACATCAGACAAACCTTTTGACTTCTTTGGTTTATAGTTGTCACTTGGACGTTTCAGTAAATTACGTAGATTTTGACGGCCTTGTACGGCAAAAATATTCCCGGACTGTTTTAGATCCGGGAAAGTTCGTTGCTTAGCAACGGACTAAAACACTAGAATAACGTATTTTGGGGCCTGAAATTGCTCCGAGAAAGTAGGCATTCTTGAGCGATTTCAGACAAATTGTTAGTGATTTTTAGCAATCTATATTTTTAAATCAAAATATTAAAAGTTTAGAAACATGTTTCTAGTGTTCAAATATTACGATTTGAACCAACTTGTTCTAATAAAATGTTGCTAATAAGGAATAGGTTAAATTTTAAGATTTAATTTTTGCAATAACTTTAGCGTTTTTGGATATGTATACATAAAAATTTGGAAATGGGGGCTTTTGGGCACGAGAAATCATAATCTGGTACCACTTCGATGTAATTTGTAGAGGGCGCTAGTTAGGCCACATTTGTGGCATAAATGTGCGATAAACTTTTTTGGTCTTTAAGTTATTTTTATAAAAGATTATTAAATCCACGTTATTTTAGTAAAACAAAAGCATACTTGTTATTAACCTTAAAATTTAACGATTTAAGAGATATTTTAGTGATCAGCTGTGATTACACTGGTCGGCAAAACAATTTTGTTTTCTGGCCCTGAGACCATTCCTGCTGATTCTTATGTAAAATGACCTCCTGAAGCCGAATATGACCTCGATTTTCTCCAATCACCAACCGTTTTTTTATTCCTCCAAATTTTTGTACAGGGTGGCCAAATAAGAATGCGAGGTACCGTATCTGGGAAACCATCCATCGTAGAGGCTTTCGGAAAAAAGTTATTACTAAAATGGCCAAGAGAAAAACCTGGAAAATATTTTCAAGTTTCTGAAATGGCCGCTAGGAAGCGTAACTGCAATCTTGAATCTAAGAAACTGATGTTTCTGTGAATTCCGCTATATTAACCTAACAAAAAAATACCTAATCTTTAAAGTAGAGGATAATCTGAACCTTTTTTGTTTGATAATTTTTACTGTATCTCTAAAAATAAAGTGGTGGGAGGTATTCAAATGTTTCAATAAAAAACAACCTGTATATTCGAAACGGCTGAGCCGATTTTAACAAGCTTAAGCTAGTTGAAAAGAGCTATTCTTGGGCTACAAATGCTATAATATTTGAAGTTTTGTTAGTTTCATATGTCGCCGCCAGAGGGCTTTTTTTTCGACATTTCGACAGAAATGGTTAATTTTCTCGAAAAAATGAAATAAGTACATTGGTATGACTTCATGAAAAAGTAGCTAAATGATGCCTAAATAAGCTCGAGAAAACCGTATCTCGATATCTTGTTCCTAACCTAAAATTTAGGCAAAAGAAAATTTTATACGGAAATCCCTTAAATTTTTATTTTTTAACAGGTTGACCGCCACGTGTTTTCTTGAGGATACACAGGGTGTTGCCATGTAAGGCCATGGGTAAAAATGAGGTGTAACAAGTACTGACAGATTGTCTACGACTAAATTATGAATGTGTGCCTTGAGGATACACATGGCCTCACATGGCGACAGCCTGTGTATCCTCATGAAAACACGTGGCGCTCAAATGTAACACCTCAAATTCACCCGTGGCGGTCAACGTCTTAAATTAATTAATTCCTTTTATTATGTAAGTAGGGCCGATTTAAAAAAGAAAGGTTTTGAATGCCTCCGTAAATGCTCTAAATGCTGACCATCATGCTCTATGCATTGCTGAAGCATCTCATGGGTAGACAAACTGCAGCTTCAGTTTTGGCTCTGGGTATGTTACGTAATGCATTACGAATTCGATTTTTCATATCTCTCTCGTCGTAGGTTATCTGAAAATCAAGACAAGTTAAGTCTGGTGATAGCACAGGCCATGGAAACAGACTTCCTCTTCCAATCCACCGCTGTTGTAATACTGAATTAATATGCTCTCGCACTATAATGGAGAGTTTTTATTTCAAATTATTTGGACCGATGAAGCCACCTTTAAAATCTGCACAATATGCATTATTGGTCTGCAGAAAATCCGCATTGGTTGCGTGAAGTTCAGCACCAAGGACGTTGGAGTTTAAATGTGTGGTGTAGCATACTGGGAGGCCTAATTATTGGGCCATATTTTTTCGAGCAATACCTAAGCGGCATTATCTTTCTTGACTTTTTGGCCAATAAATTACCGTTGTTGTAGGAAGATGTGCCACTGGAAACATGTCAAAACTTGTTTTTGCAGTTGAATGGTTGCCCAGCACATTATGCTATTATTGTGCGAGAACATATTAATGCAGTATTACAAGTGGTTCGGTGTATTGGAAGAGGAAGTCTGTTTCCATGGCCTGCGCTGTCACCAGACTTAACTTGTCTTGATTTTCAGACTCAACCTACGACCAGAGAGATATGAAAAACTAGATTTGTAATGTATTACGTAACATACCGAGTGCCGAAATTGAAGTAAGTTGCAGTTTCGTCTACCCATGAGAGGCTTCAGCAATGCATAGAGCGCGATGGTCAGTATTTAGAACATTTACGGGGGCATCAAAAACCTTTCTTTTTTAAATCGGTCCTTTTTAGGGCCACAACTTACATAATAAAAGGAACTAACCCATCTTTTACCAAGGATAAGAAAAACGAATGTAATTTCATAAAACTTAATTTTATTCGTTTAAATAAAGCTTAATAAGACAAAAATAGAACACAAATGTTTTTCATTGCATATACGCACCACTGGCTAAATCCGTTAAGAATTGCGAAAAACAATTGGCATGCAAATGAACTTTGCACTTTTGGCATGTATATATTGTATGACTATGACATACCCTGCAACGTCTACGCTTTTCTTGCTTAAAAATAACGTGATCCAGATTATCTGTTTGAACCTCATTAGGTATATTCATTAGAACCGCTTGAGCTTCTCTGGTATTGTTAAATTTCAAAAGTCGTAAAGCTAGGTAAGATCTAAAATCGATTTGCGACATTTTGTCCTTATACATAACATTTATCCGATAGTTGGATACACCGTTGTCGTGTAAATCTACACCACCCATGTTTTTATTAGATCTGTAAATAACTGCAGGCTGTGGCACAGTAATAATTTTTTTTTGTGGTCTGCTGTATCTCTTTGCACTTGCTAATGGCTCTACGTGGTAATGAGTGCTAATCAAAGTAACTATTGCATTATCGTTCCATCTTACCAAAGAAATGTGCGTATTTTCCTCAAAGCAAGAGTCATAAGAATCTCTAGGGCTTTTTTTCATAAGGTTTGTACATTGTAGAGGCTCTGATAGTGCCTGTTGCAAAAAAAGCCCTGTTCTTTCAGTGTTCGAAATAGACCATAGGATGAGAAAAAATTGTCGAAAAATATGTTATGATTATTTCTTATAACTGATAATAAATCCAGAACAACTCGGGTACCCAGTGTTTGCTTTTTATCCACTGGTCCAGCTGCTGCACCTTGATAGGGTACAAACTTGTACATATATCCTTCACTTGAATAAATACACCAAAGTTTAAAACCAAACCTTACTGGTTTGCCTTTGATAAACATCTTACACGAGTGGCGTCCAAAGTATGGAACCATTTCTTCATCTATTGATAGATTATGTGAGAACACACCGAATTGCATAAATTTCTTATTTGTTTTGTCAAAAAATGGGCGCAATTTAGAAAACTTATCATTTGTATCAAGCATTCTATTACCACTTACATGTAAATTGCGTTTTATGGAAGTAAATTTGTTACGGCTCATGCAGTCTTTCACAACCTGTACTCCTTTATCGGCGTCAAGTGACCAGTACATATGGGTTTCAGGTAACGTATGGTATCCTGATAATATTAAAATTCCAATGAAGTTGAGAAGGTCTTTTCTGGTTAGACTAAAGTCATGTCTATTATTGTCATAAGCATATTGGAAAGAATATTGAATAATCATATCTTGCATATCCACGTCAAAAAATAAAAAAAATATATCTAACGGTGTCAGTCCTTCTAAAACTCTTACAGATTCAATGGACGTGTATTCATTTGATTCGGGTAAAATTCACCTTTCCTCCACTTAGGCGACTCTTTCAAATTTTTCTGCTTCTTACTTTTAGATTTACCTTTTGTAGGCAAGGAAACCCCAGTCTGAGATTCTGCTACGTAATGCAAATCTTCTATATCGTGTAAATCTTCAGCACAATGTAAAATAAAAATACATACCATCTTTTTCCAATTCATCAACTGCCTCCTCTAAAGCAATTTCTAACTGTTGTTGTGTAAGAAATTTGGGCATGATTATAGTAAAAGTGCACACAATTCTAACCAACAAACAGAACTATGACAAATAACTCGACAGCATTTCTAATAGGAATAACAAAAACACGAAAATCTGATACCCTCAGATCCTTCAAGGTCAACTACATTTTATTAGCCAGTGGTGCACTAACGCACCAGTTGTGTTTAGAGTAACATTTCAAAAAAAATTAAAAAGATACAAATATTTCCTAATATACTGTTATAATTTCAGTCATTGCTATTACTAGTTTTAGAATATTTTCAGAATAATCGAAAAATAAATAGTTCAAAACATATGTCAAAGATGGACATACGGAAAACACCAAATTTACTAATTTTTGAATATTTTTTTTGGACTTATTTTAATTGGTATATGAGAAATCAATTCAGAAATGCTTCAAAATTTTCATTAGTGATGTAAAGAAAAAATTAATATTGAACTGGTGCGTTAACGTTAAATTTAAGGGATTTCCGTGTAAACTTTTCTTTTGCCTAAATTTTAAGTTAGTGTTGAGGGTTCTGGAATAAACCCTATGTTGTGCCAGTTTCCCAGGATGGCCAACAATGTGTTACCGCCTTTTTAAACCGCATCGGTGTATTCGTAAAATGGACTGTATTTTTTAGATTGAAGATATGTGTACTGTAGTAGGTTTGTCTTCTCAACTTCATCCAACAAAATCAATGAACACTTTTATTTAACCATTTATTAAACTTGTTAAATAAATAAATGAATAAAACAACAACGTAACAAAGATTACATTAAACTAGTAATCATGAACAAAGTATTATAATTAATTAAAAGAAATGATCACATCATTCAGAAAATATTATTTTTGCGTGTGTTCTGCGTGAGTGATGATTAGACACTGTTTAAATTCTCGAAGCACTGAGTTTTGATTTAAATATAGAATGAACAATAAAGTGGACCGCTTGATTGCAGCTAAGTCCCACTGATTCGATGAAATATTTTTAAAATAAAATGGACCGCTTGATTGCAGCTAAGTCCCACTGGTTTGACGAGGCCTTGTTGCCCCGGAGCGTCGCTGAGCACTGAGTTTTGATTTAAATATAGACTGAACAATAAAGTGGACCGCTTGATTGCAGCTAAGTCCCACTGATTCGATGAAATATTTTTAAAATAAAATGGACCGCTTGATTGCAGCTAAGTCCCACTGGTTTGACGAGGCCTTGTTGCCCCGGAGCGTCGCTGAGCACTGAGTTTTGATTTAAATATAGACTGAACAATAAAGTGGACCGCTTGATTGCAGCTAAGTCCCACTGATTCGATGAAATATTTTTAAAATAAAATGGACCGCTTGATTGCAGCTAAGTCCCACTGGTTTGACGAGGCCTTGTTGCCCCGGAGCGTCGCTGAGCACTGAGTTTTGATTTAAATATAGACTGAACAATAAAGTGGACCGCTTGATTGCAGCTAAGTCCCACTGATTCGATGAAATATTTTTAAAATAAAATGGACTGCTTGATTGCAGCTAAGTCCCACTGGTTTGACGAGGCCTTGTTGCCCCGGAGCGTCGCTGAGCACTGAGTTTTGATTTAAATATAGACTGAACAATAAAGTGGACCGCTTGATTGCAGCTAAGTCCCACTGATTCGATGAAATATTTTTAAAATAAAATGGACTGCTTGATTGCAGCTAAGTCCCACTGGTTTGACGAGGCCTTGTTGCCCCGGAGCGTCGCTGAGCACTGAGTTTTGATTTAAATATAGACTGAACAATAAAGTGGACCGCTTGATTGCAGCTAAGTCCCACTGATTCGATGAAATATTTTTAAAATAAAATGGACTGCTTGATTGCAGCTAAGTCCCACTGGTTTGACGAGGCCTTGTTGCCCCGGAGCGTCGCTGAGCACTGAGTTTTGATTTAAATATAGACTGAACAATAAAGTGGACCGCTTGATTGCAGCTAAGTCCCACTGATTCGATGAAATATTTTTAAAATAAAATGGACTGCTTGATTGCAGCTAAGTCCCACTGGTTTGACGAGGCCTTGTTGCCCCGGAGCGTCGCTGAGCACTGAGTTTTGATTTAAATATAGACTGAACAATAAAGTGGACCGCTTGATTGCAGCTAAGTCCCACTGATTCGATGAAATATTTTTAAAATAAAATGGACCGCTTGATTGCAGCTAAGTCCCACTGGTTTGACGAGGCCTTGTTGCCCCGGAGCGTCGCTGAGCACTGAGTTTTGATTTAAATATAGAATGAACAATAAAGTGGACCGCTTGATTGCAGCTAAGTCCCACTGATTCGATGAAATATTTTTAAAATAAAATGGACCGCTTGATTGCAGCTAAGTCCCACTGGTTTGACGAGGCCTTGTTGCCCCGGAGCGTCGCTGAGCACTGAGTTTTGATTTAAATATAGACTGAACAATAAAGTGGACCGCTTGATTGCAGCTAAGTCCCACTGATTCGATGAAATATTTTTAAAATAAAATGGACTGCTTGATTGCAGCTAAGTCCCACTGGTTTGACGAGGCCTTGTTGCCCCGGAGCGTCGCTGAGCACTGAGTTTTGATTTAAATATAGACTGAACAATAAAGTGGACCGCTTGATTGCAGCTAAGTCCCACTGATTCGATGAAATATTTTTAAAATAAAATGGACTGCTTGATTGCAGCTAAGTCCCACTGGTTTGACGAGGCCTTGTTGCCCCGGAGCGTCGCTGAGCACTGAGTTTTGATTTAAATATAGACTGAACAATAAAGTGGACCGCTTGATTGCAGCTAAGTCCCACTGATTCGATGAAATATTTTTAAAATAAAATGGACTGCTTGATTGCAGCTAAGTCCCACTGGTTTGACGAGGCCTTGTTGCCCCGGAGCGTCGCTGAGCACTGAGTTTTGATTTAAATATAGACTGAACAATAAAGTGGACCGCTTGATTGCAGCTAAGTCCCACTGATTCGATGAAATATTTTTAAAATAAAATGGACTGCTTGATTGCAGCTAAGTCCCACTGGTTTGACGAGGCCTTGTTGCCCCGGAGCGTCGCTGAGCACTGAGTTTTGATTTAAATATAGACTGAACAATAAAGTGGACCGCTTGATTGCAGCTAAGTCCCACTGATTCGATGAAATATTTTTAAAATAAAATGGACTGCTTGATTGCAGCTAAGTCCCACTGGTTTGACGAGGCCTTGTTGCCCCGGAGCGTCGCTGAGCACTGAGTTTTGATTTAAATATAGACTGAACAATAAAGTGGACCGCTTGATTGCAGCTAAGTCCCACTGATTCGATGAAATATTTTTAAAATAAAATGGACCGCTTGATTGCAGCTAAGTCCCACTGGTTTGACGAGGCCTTGTTGCCCCGGAGCGTCGCTGAGCACTGAGTTTTGATTTAAATATAGACTGAACAATAAAGTGGACCGCTTGATTGCAGCTAAGTCCCACTGATTCGATGAAATATTTTTAAAATAAAATGGACTGCTTGATTGCAGCTAAGTCCCACTGGTTTGACGAGGCCTTGTTGCCCCGGAGCGTCGCTGAGCACTGAGTTTTGATTTAAATATAGACTGAACAATAAAGTGGACCGCTTGATTGCAGCTAAGTCCCACTGATTCGATGAAATATTTTTAAAATAAAATGGACGTTTGATTGCAGCTAAGTCCCACTGGTTTGACGAGGCCTTGTTGCCCCGGAGCGTCGCTGAGCACTGAGTTTTGATTTAAATATAGACTGAACAATAAAGTGGACCGCTTGATTGCAGCTAAGTCCCACTGATTCGATGAAATATTTTTAAAATAAAATGGACCGCTTGATTGCAGCTAAGTCCCACTGGTTTGACGAGGCCTTGTTGCTCCGGAGCGTCGCTGAGCACTGAGTTTTGATTTAAATATAGACTGAACAATAAAGTGGACCGCTTGATTGCAGCTAAGTCCCACTGATTCGATGAAATATTTTTAAAATAAAATGGACCGCTTGATTGCAGCTAAGTCCCACTGGTTTGACGAGGCCTTGTTGCCCCGGAGCGTCGCTGAGCACTGAGTTTTGATTTAAATATAGACTGAACAATAAAGTGGACCGCTTGATTGCAGCTAAGTCCCACTGATTCGATGAAATATTTTTAAAATAAAATGGACCGCTTGATTGCAGCTAAGTCCCACTGGATTGACGAGGCCTTGTTGCCCCGGAGCGTCGCTGAGCACTGAGTTTTGATTTAAATATAGACTGAACAATAAAGTGGACCGCTTGATTGCAGCTAAGTCCCACTGATTCGATGAAATATTTTTAAAATAAAATGGACTGCTTGATTGCAGCTAAGTCCCACTGGTTTGACGAGGCCTTGTTGCCCCGGAGCGTCGCTGAGCACTGAGTTTTGATTTAAATATAGACTGAACAATAAAGTGGACCGCTTGATTGCAGCTAAGTCCCACTGATTCGATGAAATATTTTTAAAATAAAATGGACCGTTTGATTGCAGCTAAGTCCCACTGGTTTGACGAGGCCTTGTTGCCCCGGAGCGTCGCTGAGCACTGAGTTTTGATTTAAATATAGACTGAACAATAAAGTGGACCGCTTGATTGCAGCTAAGTCCCACTGATTCGATGAAATATTTTTAAAATAAAATGGACCGCTTGATTGCAGCTAAGTCCCACTGGTTTGACGAGGCCTTGTTGCTCCGGAGCGTCGCTGAGCACTGAGTTTTGATTTAAATATAGACTGAACAATAAAGTGGACCGCTTGATTGCAGCTAAGTCCCACTGATTCGATGAAATATTTTTAAAATAAAATGGACCGCTTGATTGCAGCTAAGTCCCACTGGTTTGACGAGGCCTTGTTGCCCCGGAGCGTCGCTGAGCACTGAGTTTTGATTTAAATATAGACTGAACAATAAAGTGGACCGCTTGATTGCAGCTAAGTCCCACTGATTCGATGAAATATTTTTAAAATAAAATGGACCGCTTGATTGCAGCTAAGTCCCACTGGATTGACGAGGCCTTGTTGCCCCGGAGCGTCGCTGAGCACTGAGTTTTGATTTAAATATAGACTGAACAATAAAGTGGACCGCTTGATTGCAGCTAAGTCCCACTGATTCGATGAAATATTTTTAAAATAAAATGGACCGCTTGATTGCAGCTAAGTCCCACTGGTTTGACGAGGCCTTGTTGCCCCGGAGCGTCGCTGAGCACTGAGTTTTGATTTAAATATAGACTGAACAATAAAGTGGACCGCTTGATTGCAGCTAAGTCCCACTGATTCGATGAAATATTTTTAAAATAAAATGGACCGCTTGATTGCAGCTAAGTCCCACTGGTTTGACGAGGCCTTGTTGCCCCGGAGCGTCGCTGAGCACTGAGTTTTGATTTAAATATAGACTGAACAATAAAGTGGACCGCTTGATTGCAGCTAAGTCCCACTGATTCGATGAAATATTTTTAAAATAAAATGGACCGCTTGATTGCAGCTAAGTCCCACTGGTTTGACGAGGCCTTGTTGCCCCGGAGCGTCGCTGAGCACTGAGTTTTGATTTAAATATAGACTGAACAATAAAGTGGACCGCTTGATTGCAGCTAAGTCCCACTGATTCGATGAAATATTTTTAAAATAAAATGGACTGCTTGATTGCAGCTAAGTCCCACTGGTTTGACGAGGCCTTGTTGCCCCGGAGCGTCGCTGAGCACTGAGTTTTGATTTAAATATAGACTGAACAATAAAGTGGACCGCTTGATTGCAGCTAAGTCCCACTGATTCGATGAAATATTTTTAAAATAAAATGGACCGCTTGATTGCAGCTAAGTCCCACTGGTTTGACGAGGCCTTGTTGCCCCGGAGCGTCGCTGAGCACTGAGTTTTGATTTAAATATAGACTGAACAATAAAGTGGACCGCTTGATTGCAGCTAAGTCCCACTGATTCGATGAAATATTTTTAAAATAAAATGGACTGCTTGATTGCAGCTAAGTCCCACTGATTCGATGAAATATTTTTAAAATAAAATGGACCGCTTGATTGCAGCTAAGTCCCACTGGTTTGACGAGGCCTTGTTGCCCCGGAGCGTCGCTGAGCACTGAGTTTTGATTTAAATATAGACTGAACAATAAAGTGGACCGCTTGATTGCAGCTAAGTCCCACTGATTCGATGAAATATTTTTAAAATAAAATGGACTGCTTGATTGCAGCTAAGTCCCACTGGTTTGACGAGGCCTTGTTGCCCCGGAGCGTCGCTGAGCACTGAGTTTTGATTTAAATATAGACTGAACAATAAAGTGGACCGCTTGATTGCAGCTAAGTCCCACTGATTCGATGAAATATTTTTAAAATAAAATGGACTGCTTGATTGCAGCTAAGTCCCACTGGTTTGACGAGGCCTTGTTGCCCCGGAGCGTCGCTGAGCACTGAGTTTTGATTTAAATATAGACTGAACAATAAAGTGGACCGCTTGATTGCAGCTAAGTCCCACTGATTCGATGAAATATTTTTAAAATAAAATGGGCTGCTTGATTGCAGCTAAGTCCCACTGGTTTGACGAGGCCTTGTTGCCCCGGAGCGTCGCTGAGCACTGAGTTTTGATTTAAATATAGACTGAACAATAAAGTGGACCGCTTGATTGCAGCTAAGTCCCACTGATTCGATGAAATATTTTTAAAATAAAATGGACCGCTTGCTTGCAGCTAAGTCCCACTGGTTTGACGAGGCCTTGTTGCCCCGGAGCGTCGCTGAGCACTGAGTTTTGATTTAAATATAGACTGAACAATAAAGTGGACCGCTTGATTGCAGCTAAGTCCCACTGATTCGATGAAATATTTTTAAAATAAAATGGACTGCTTGATTGCAGCTAAGTCCCACTGGTTTGACGAGGCCTTGTTGCCCCGGAGCGTCGCTGAGCACTGAGTTTTGATTTAAATATAGACTGAACAATAAAGTGGACCGCTTGATTGCAGCTAAGTCCCACTGATTCGATGAAATATTTTTAAAATAAAATGGACTGCTTGATTGCAGCTAAGTCCCACTGGTTTGACGAGGCCTTGTTGCCCCGGAGCGTCGCTGAGCACTGAGTTTTGATTTAAATATAGACTGAACAATAAAGTGGACCGCTTGATTGCAGCTAAGTCCCACTGATTCGATGAAATATTTTTAAAATAAAATGGACTGCTTGATTGCAGCTAAGTCCCACTGGTTTGACGAGGCCTTGTTGCCCCGGAGCGTCGCTGAGCACTGAGTTTTGATTTAAATATAGACTGAACAATAAAGTGGACCGCTTGATTGCAGCTAAGTCCCACTGATTCGATGAAATATTTTTAAAATAAAATGGACTGCTTGATTGCAGCTAAGTCCCACTGGTTTGACGAGGCCTTGTTGCCCCGGAGCGTCGCTGAGCACTGAGTTTTGATTTAAATATAGACTGAACAATAAAGTGGACCGCTTGATTGCAGCTAAGTCCCACTGATTCGATGAAATATTTTTAAAATAAAATGGACTGCTTGATTGCAGCTAAGTCCCACTGGTTTGACGAGGCCTTGTTGCCCCGGAGCGTCGCTGAGCACTGAGTTTTGATTTAAATATAGACTGAACAATAAAGTGGACCGCTTGATTGCAGCTAAGTCCCACTGATTCGATGAAATATTTTTAAAATAAAATGGACCGTTTGATTGCAGCTAAGTCCCACTGGTTTGACGAGGCCTTGTTGCCCCGGAGCGTCGCTGAGCACTGAGTTTTGATTTAAATATAGACTGAACAATAAAGTGGACCGCTTGATTGCAGCTAAGTCCCACTGATTCGATGAAATATTTTTAAAATAAAATGGACCGCTTGATTGCAGCTAAGTCCCACTGGTTTGACGAGGCCTTGTTGCCCCGGAGCGTCGCTGAGCACTGAGTTTTGATTTAAATATAGACTGAACAATAAAGTGGACCGCTTGATTGCAGCTAAGTCCCACTGATTCGATGAAATATTTTTAAAATAAAATGGACCGCTTGATTGCAGCTATGTCCCACTGGTTTGACGAGGCCTTGTTGCCCCGGAGCGTCGCTGAGCACTGAGTTTTGATTTAAATATAGACTGAACAATAAAGTGGACCGCTTGATTGCAGCTAAGTCCCACTGATTCGATGAAATATTTTTAAAATAAAATGGACTGCTTGATTGCAGCTAAGTCCCACTGGTTTGACGAGGCCTTGTTGCCCCGGAGCTTCGCTGAGCACTGAGTTTTGATTTAAATATAGACTGAACAATAAAGTGGACCGCTTGATTGCAGCTAAGTCCCACTGATTCGATGAAATATTTTTAAAATAAAATGGACCGTTTGATTGCAGCTAAGTCCCACTGGTTTGACGAGGCCTTGTTGCCCCGGAGCGTCGCTGAGCACTGAGTTTTGATTTAAATATAGACTGAACAATAAAGTGGACCGCTTGATTGCAGCTAAGTCCCACTGATTCGATGAAATATTTTTAAAATAAAATGGACCGTTTGATTGCAGCTAAGTCCCACTGGTTTGACGAGGCCTTGTTGCCCCGGAGCGTCGCTGAGCACTGAGTTTTGATTTAAATATAGACTGAACAATAAAGTGGACCGCTTGATTGCAGCTAAGTCCCACTGATTCGATGAAATATTTTTAAAATAAAATGGACCGCTTGATTGCAGCTAAGTCCCACTGGTTTGACGAGGCCTTGTTGCCCCGGAGCGTCGCTGAGCACTGAGTTTTGATTTAAATATAGACTGAACAATAAAGTGGACCGCTTGATTGCAGCTAAGTCCCACTGATTCGATGAAATATTTTTAAAATAAAATGGACTGCTTGATTGCAGCTAAGTCCCACTGGTTTGACGAGGCCTTGTTGCCCCGGAGCGTCGCTGAGCACTGAGTTTTGATTTAAATATAGACTGAACAATAAAGTGGACCGCTTGATTGCAGCTAAGTCCCACTGATTCGATGAAATATTTTTAAAATAAAATGGACCGTTTGATTGCAGCTAAGTCCCACTGGTTTGACGAGGCCTTGTTGCCCCGGAGCGTCGCTGAGCACTGAGTTTTGATTTAAATATAGACTGAACAATAAAGTGGACCGCTTGATTGCAGCTAAGTCCCACTGATTCGATGAAATATTTTTAAAATAAAATGGACCGCTTGATTGCAGCTAAGTCCCACTGGTTTGACGAGGCCTTGTTGCTCCGGAGCGTCGCTGAGCACTGAGTTTTGATTTAAATATAGACTGAACAATAAAGTGGACCGCTTGATTGCAGCTAAGTCCCACTGATTCGATGAAATATTTTTAAAATAAAATGGACCGCTTGATTGCAGCTAAGTCCCACTGGATTGACGAGGCCTTGTTGCCCCGGAGCGTCGCTGAGCACTGAGTTTTGATTTAAATATAGACTGAACAATAAAGTGGACCGCTTGATTGCAGCTAAGTCCCACTGATTCGATGAAATATTTTTAAAATAAAATGGACCGCTTGATTGCAGCTAAGTCCCACTGGTTTGACGAGGCCTTGTTGCCCCGGAGCGTCGCTGAGCACTGAGTTTTGATTTAAATATAGACTGAACAATAAAGTGGACCGCTTGATTGCAGCTAAGTCCCACTGATTCGATGAAATATTTTTAAAATAAAATGGACCGTTTGATTGCAGCTAAGTCCCACTGGTTTGACGAGGCCTTGTTGCCCCGGAGCGTCGCTGAGCACTGAGTTTTGATTTAAATATAGACTGAACAATAAAGTGGACCGCTTGATTGCAGCTAAGTCCCACTGATTCGATGAAATATTTTTAAAATAAAATGGACCGCTTGATTGCAGCTAAGTCCCACTGGTTTGACGAGGCCTTGTTGCTCCGGAGCGTCGCTGAGCACTGAGTTTTGATTTAAATATAGACTGAACAATAAAGTGGACCGCTTGATTGCAGCTAAGTCCCACTGATTCGATGAAATATTTTTAAAATAAAATGGACCGCTTGATTGCAGCTAAGTCCCACTGGTTTGACGAGGCCTTGTTGCCCCGGAGCGTCGCTGAGCACTGAGTTTTGATTTAAATATAGACTGAACAATAAAGTGGACCGCTTGATTGCAGCTAAGTCCCACTGATTCGATGAAATATTTTTAAAATAAAATGGACCGCTTGATTGCAGCTAAGTCCCACTGGATTGACGAGGCCTTGTTGCCCCGGAGCGTCGCTGAGCACTGAGTTTTGATTTAAATATAGACTGAACAATAAAGTGGACCGCTTGATTGCAGCTAAGTCCCACTGATTCGATGAAATATTTTTAAAATAAAATGGACCGTTTGATTGCAGCTAAGTCCCACTGGTTTGACGAGGCCTTGTTGCCCCGGAGCGTCGCTGAGCACTGAGTTTTGATTTAAATATAGACTGAACAATAAAGTGGACCGCTTGATTGCAGCTAAGTCCCACTGATTCGATGAAATATTTTTAAAATAAAATGGACCGTTTGATTGCAGCTAAGTCCCACTGGTTTGACGAGGCCTTGTTGCCCCGGAGCGTCGCTGAGCACTGAGTTTTGATTTAAATATAGACTGAACAATAAAGTGGACCGCTTGATTGCAGCTAAGTCCCACTGATTCGATGAAATATTTTTAAAATAAAATGGACCGCTTGATTGCAGCTAAGTCCCACTGGTTTGACGAGGCCTTGTTGCTCCGGAGCGTCGCTGAGCACTGAGTTTTGATTTAAATATAGACTGAACAATAAAGTGGACCGCTTGATTGCAGCTAAGTCCCACTGATTCGATGAAATATTTTTAAAATAAAATGGACCGCTTGATTGCAGCTAAGTCCCACTGGTTTGACGAGGCCTTGTTGCCCCGGAGCGTCGCTGAGCACTGAGTTTTGATTTAAATATAGACTGAACAATAAAGTGGACCGCTTGATTGCAGCTAAGTCCCACTGATTCGATGAAATATTTTTAAAATAAAATGGACCGCTTGATTGCAGCTAAGTCCCACTGATTCGATGAAATATTTTTAAAATAAAATGGACCGCTTGATTGCAGCTAAGTCCCACTGGTTTGACGAGGCCTTGTTGCCCCGGAGCGTCGCTGAGCACTGAGTTTTGATTTAAATATAGACTGAACAATAAAGTGGACCGCTTGATTGCAGCTAAGTCCCACTGATTCGATGAAATATTTTTAAAATAAAATGGACTGCTTGATTGCAGCTAAGTCCCACTGGTTTGACGAGGCATTGTTGCCCCGGAGCGTCGCTGAGCACTGAGTTTTGATTTAAATATAGACTGAACAATAAAGTGGACCGCTTGATTGCAGCTAAGTCCCACTGATTCGATGAAATATTTTTAAAATAAAATGGACCGTTTGATTGCAGCTAAGTCCCACTGGTTTGACGAGGCCTTGTTGCCCCGGAGCGTCGCTGAGCACTGAGTTTTGATTTAAATATAGACTGAACAATAAAGTGGACCGCTTGATTGCAGCTAAGTCCCACTGATTCGATGAAATATTTTTAAAATAAAATGGACCGCTTGATTGCAGCTAAGTCCCACTGGTTTGACGAGGCCTTGTTGCTCCGGAGCGTCGCTGAGCACTGAGTTTTGATTTAAATATAGACTGAACAATAAAGTGGACCGCTTGATTGCAGCTAAGTCCCACTGATTCGATGAAATATTTTTAAAATAAAATGGACCGCTTGATTGCAGCTAAGTCCCACTGGATTGACGAGGCCTTGTTGCCCCGGAGCGTCGCTGAGCACTGAGTTTTGATTTAAATATAGACTGAACAATAAAGTGGACCGCTTGATTGCAGCTAAGTCCCACTGATTCGATGAAATATTTTTAAAATAAAATGGACCGCTTGATTGCAGCTAAGTCCCACTGGTTTGACGAGGCCTTGTTGCCCCGGAGCGTCGCTGAGCACTGAGTTTTGATTTAAATATAGACTGAACAATAAAGTGGACCGCTTGATTGCAGCTAAGTCCCACTGATTCGATGAAATATTTTTAAAATAAAATGGACCGCTTGATTGCAGCTAAGTCCCACTGGTTTGACGAGGCCTTGTTGCCCCGGAGCGTCGCTGAGCACTGAGTTTTGATTTAAATATAGACTGAACAATAAAGTGGACCGCTTGATTGCAGCTAAGTCCCACTGATTCGATGAAATATTTTTAAAATAAAATGGACTGCTTGATTGCAGCTAAGTCCCACTGATTCGATGAAATATTTTTAAAATAAAATGGACCGCTTGATTGCAGCTAAGTCCCACTGGTTTGACGAGGCCTTGTTGCCCCGGAGCGTCGCTGAGCACTGAGTTTTGATTTAAATATAGACTGAACAATAAAGTGGACCGCTTGATTGCAGCTAAGTCCCACTGATTCGATGAAATATTTTTAAAATAAAATGGACTGCTTGATTGCAGCTAAGTCCCACTGGTTTGACGAGGCCTTGTTGCCCCGGAGCGTCGCTGAGCACTGAGTTTTGATTTAAATATAGACTGAACAATAAAGTGGACCGCTTGATTGCAGCTAAGTCCCACTGATTCGATGAAATATTTTTAAAATAAAATGGACTGCTTGATTGCAGCTAAGTCCCACTGGTTTGACGAGGCCTTGTTGCCCCGGAGCGTCGCTGAGCACTGAGTTTTGATTTAAATATAGACTGAACAATAAAGTGGACCGCTTGATTGCAGCTAAGTCCCACTGATTCGATGAAATATTTTTAAAATAAAATGGACTGCTTGATTGCAGCTAAGTCCCACTGGTTTGACGAGGCCTTGTTGCCCCGGAGCGTCGCTGAGCACTGAGTTTTGATTTAAATATAGACTGAACAATAAAGTGGACCGCTTGATTGCAGCTAAGTCCCACTGATTCGATGAAATATTTTTAAAATAAAATGGACTGCTTGATTGCAGCTAAGTCCCACTGGTTTGACGAGGCCTTGTTGCCCCGGAGCGTCGCTGAGCACTGAGTTTTGATTTAAATATAGACTGAACAATAAAGTGGACCGCTTGATTGCAGCTAAGTCCCACTGATTCGATGAAATATTTTTAAAATAAAATGGACTGCTTGATTGCAGCTAAGTC